>JACSYO010002143.1:1097500-1107500 GCA_016806645.1 Ophiodon elongatus
TTGTTGCACGAGGACACACTGGCGCTAAAAGAGGGATCGATTTCACAATCACTCATACACAATCTTTTATGATAAGCACACACACGGATTAAATATGTGCACTTTTACGTTCACTCTTTCAAAATGGACTTTGTTGTACATTTCAACACAATACTGGCATTGTGTTTAGCATTGCTGATTTATCCACTCTGATTTCCACCTTGTTGTTTTGTTGAATACATGAATGCAGAAAATTCTGGACCAACAATGTCATGTAGTTTCTCTGAAGCATTACATTTAAACCCCGGCTACATGGGGGAAAAGGTGACTGTTGATGGTGGAGCCTCAGATCATCAAAAAGCTGCAGTTTTTAACCCAACATTTTCCCATGTAATCTTCTTCTAACCATCTTCCCTTCACCTTGGAACCATTAAGACCTTCTAGTGTTACCTGGCCTGTCTGTGGCCCAGTGGAGCCCCAGAGCTCCAGCCTTTGTCCAGGCCCGGGCAGCAGGTGAATAGGATGCCCATGCGAGGGGCCTCTCAGGCCAGATACACCTGATACCTGGCTCACATCCCCACAACAACACCCACCCAACCCTCTAAAGTCCTCCCTGGACCCCTAAAGCCCCCAGCTCCTCCTCCTTGTGTCTGCCTGCCAGCTGGCTTCTTCACTCACAGACACACACCGAGAATGAAGGATGTTATTGTGGACAGTATTGGCAGCTTTGCCCCCCCACCAAGAGTATGTTATGTGTATGTTCTCAGTTCTGCCCTCTTTCTTTTTTGTTAAGTCTGTGAGGGCTCTGCCCTGTTGTCTGAGCCGCATATCTGTATGAACTCTGTGTTCACCTTTGAAGTTCTCTACCATGCATCTCCTCGCCCCCTCCGCCCCTCCCCGTCTCTCCTCCACTGCTTTGATTCCCTTTCTTGTTTTGGGGAGTTGGCCGATCCACAGATAATGCCACTCAGTCTCTTCCAGGCTACATGTCTCTGAGAAAATCAGCATACATATGGAGAGAAAATGGAGAATTTTCATCTTTTGTGATCTGTTTTTGTTTATTTGTGCATGTACGTACGTGAGTATGTAGATAAAGTAATAAATACAAGCAAACATGTGGGATGAGTGTTTGAAAACTCTTGCACACAATAGGTGGGTACAACAATGGATGGATGGTTTGAAAACTGTCCCAGTATCTTTGTTTGCACTGGATCATTTGTGTGCTTTCTACACAAACTGTCTATTGCTCTCACTTTTTACTGCATGTCACCAAAGTGCTGAAATAGCACCGTCACTTTAAAGGCACACGGGTGGATTAAAGGAAGCCTCACATTTACATGCTGATGATAGTTTGACTGGGCTTGCTTAAGGACAATACAGTGAAACCTTTTCGTTGCTTTTTACTGCATTCACAAACAGTCTGAACTATCACAGGAGTTACCCACAATGCATCTGTCTTATATTGCATCTCCATCCTGTTTATTTTTTCAGGACAATCTTCTTGTGTTGCCTGAACACTGTGCAGTTCAGAGGTTATCCTGTGTGAATTTTGAAAAGTTGTTGAAATTGAGCAGGATTGCAAACTATCATCACAGTAATATCATGAACCATGTAATTATTTAACTGTATGTAAAAAAAAATGAAAGCAGTTTTGATGTGATGATCTTCTTATAAGCAGATATAGTTGTTCCAGTTGTCATGAAATTGTGGATGTTCAAATTTCCATTTCTGTTCACTTTAAAGGCTTCTCATCCATTTTTGTTTGACCTTGGAAAAAATCAAACTCACCACAAGATCCATCTCGTACCTGTTCTGGGGCTAGTTGTCTGAAGTTGTGTTGTAGTGCATCCTGCAATGTTTTAAATCAACTGGGGGCAATGTCCAATGTGAATATTTGATAATAGTAACGAGAGATGTATCAAGGAAAATGATTTACAAAAGGGTATATTAAATTGTTTAATGACATCAGGCAGATCACGTCTGAACGTTTATCAAGCAAGAACACATAAACGTAGTAGCCAAAGTACAAATACATATAAAACACCACAAATACAACAGCATGAACTCTTGGACCTACAATTTTGATGCATTACTGTGTATAATTTGTTTCAATACATGCACAAATTCGCACACATCTTATTAAGAGATAGAATATTAACAGCAAAATAACAAACAAGTGACATAAACCTGGTATTATGATGACACACTAATCTAGAAACTGGACACAAGGGATACTGTATAAAGACGTGGTGTGATTGGGAGAGTTGGCATCACTTTACAGGTTCAATATGAAGGAACTTGGAACACTTTTGTTCATTTTATATGTAAAAACATCCACAAATAGGCTTTTTAATCAGTTTGTATGTTTTATTCATGAGGCATTTTGTGAACTTCATTTTATTTAACTTTGTTTCTTGTGTCTGTACGTCCTGTAAACATTTCTATTTTTTGACCGATCATCAGAGAATTTTTTTATTGATCTTTTAACCCCGTCTGCCAATAAACATCTGTGTGTGTGTGTGTGAGAATGCCTGTGTCTGTGGGAAATGATAAATGGCTTATTTCGATCTCCCAGCCGTTGAGCCCTCAGCCTGTTTATACAAACCAACGACGAAGGCTTTGTCAGCAGAAACAAATGATCTATCAACACACACACACACACACACACACACACACACACACACACACACACACACACACACACACACACACACACACACACACACAATTTTGCAGCCTGGTCCATTGTGAGTATGATGGATTGGACCTGAGGTGTGTCTTATCCCGGTTATTGATAGGCAGGTATTGGAGTGGCAGCATGAAATATTAATAGAGTGGAGCTGAACCCCAGTGTGTCTAAGAATGTGAAGGAGAAAGAGAAGGGCAGAGAGAAAGAGTGAGAGAGATGTTTGAAATACTGCAATGACAGTAGTCATACCTGAGGCATGACAGCCTGAAGACTGATGAGTAGTATTAGAAAAGCAAGCGTTCACATACCGCACGTGTGTCTGAGAATTCAAAATGATATCAGTGTGAAATTCCTTCTTTTCTCAATGGAAATTCCCTCCATCTTTGATTTCATGTGCACAAACACACACTTAAATTTCTCTCTCCATCACAACCCACATCCTGTTGTGGTTCTTTTTCTCTCCTCTGCTTTGATATCTAAGAACCGCTGACTTACGTGGACAGACAAAGCACACCTTTGTCTTTACAACACTGCATGAGTGTTTGTCATCATTATTCGCAATCTCTTGTGCGTGCGTGCATGTGTGCGTGTGTGTGTTTGAATGTGTCCGAGTTCTTCCTACCATAATGATAGTAACACAAACATACACACACACACACACACACACACACACAACAGTAATCCAATGCAAAGAATTTGTCCTCGGTATTACACTTTACAGTAAACAGCAAAGAAGGTTGAAACATCCCTCCACTATTAAATGCAGGGAGGCATAATATGCACAAGTGTGTGTGTGTGTGTGTGTGTGTGTGTGTGTGTGTGTGTGTATTGACGCAGCACTGCAGAACAATCTATACTAATGATTTCCCATAGACACCTCAAGTTGATCTGGGAACCAGGGAGAATGAGAGGGAGAAAAGTCAAAAGAGGCGAATGAAGAGATGGAAGGAAAGGAAAAAGGAACAAAGGAAAAAGGCAGCACCGGGATGGAAGGAGAGTATGAAAGAATACATACCAGTGATGTGAATCCATGATTTACAACTGAAACTCTGTCAGAACGGTGTGGACTAAATGATGCGCTCACTTTTGTCCTTTTTAGGTTCAATTTTGTTGACCACTTAATGCAGTTATAAGTCAGGTTGCTAAAAATCTCTCTTGCCGGTGAGTCAATAATAATCACGTTAATGACAACACACTAATGAGTTTCTCACTCAACCAATAAGTTAGTAATTCATCTGCTATTGTAAATGTTAATAAATCATAAGTCTGTGGTACATCTAATAAATAATTTGTGATAAATGGATAGTGGCCCTGATGCTTGAGTTGCAACTGAAAAGACAAAGCAAGAAATATAATATAATCGTTAATATAGTCATTAGCTAGACACATATTAGAAAGTGGCACCAAGCTATGACTTGAAGCTGTAGCTTTTATGTACGTTTGGTAATAATTATCCACTCCGACTGATGAGGAGTCTCTGCATGTCTTTCACTAAGGGATCATGTAATAGCAAATGTTTCTGCATACAGTGATTTGGGTTTGCCTGTATGTGTGTGTGTGTGTGTATGTGTGAGAGTGTTTGAGAGGCCTTGAACCTGCACAGTGGAATTTCCTCCATTCACCTCACATTGTTCAGACTAACAAGGAGTCAAAGACAACAGTCATGAACACTCCACACCCTTCAGGATGTCTCTGAGGAACCATAAGCACTTCCAGGTCAAAAGGCCAGCAGGATGATCTCACAGCAATGAGAGCAGGTTTCTCACACAAACACACACACACACACACACACACACACACACACACACACACACACACACACACACACACACACACACCGCAGAAAACTTCACATCAACAGGTAATTATGCCACAAATTATTTCTAGAAGTTTTGTATTTGGTTAGAAATGGTCTCTCACCATCTATTAAAGCAGAAATGCCATATGTATTAATACCTCTGGCAAAAGCTCACAGTTGTCCTCTGAAGTACACTCTGACCTTTACACTAATGATAATATGAATGTAGCTAGAGAGCATGAGAACAAATGAAATCATCACTCTCTGTTTATTCTCTCTGTGTTCCCACGCCTGACAGAGGGAAATCACTACCAGAGAAGCAGGGAGAAGAAAACAGACAGAGGTAGAGGAAATGTCAGGGGTACTGTCAGACAACGGGAATAACCTTTTGTCTTTTTCCCTAATTATTTCATTGTCACCTTGTGAGGTAACTAGTGCTCATCCCCTTTAAATGATCCTGGACTGGCAGCAGAAATCAGACTTAAACACACACGCTCAATCCTAAACCAAATAAACTGGGCACTAAAACTGGAGCAGGTATAATTCAACAAAACTCTTCAGTGGATAAGTCAATGTCCAGCCCCGTTTCCATTTTACTAGCCTATTTTTAACCAATCGCACGTGTTCTCAAGCATTTGTAATATACTTCATGAAAAATGTATAACAAGCTGCATGACAGACACATTGCTAACATTATCACATCACCATTATATATGTTTTTTTATTAGCTGTTATGCTAATGTATCACCAAGATTAACATTCATCTGTCTCTCAATGCCCATGGCATCTGACTTATGCAAAACATTCACTCTCGCTCTGTTTTGGTCTTCTGGCTTTTTAGTTTGCCAAATGTTGGACTATTTTCTACACGTTGGGCAGGTAATGAACTGTCTTTATCAGGGCTTTGTGCTGCAGTTAGCTGTCTGTGGGGACTAATGTGAACAGCAAGACTAACCATAGAGAAAATGTGCAGTTCTTAAATCAAAACAATGAACTGCACAAGGCTAAAAAGCAGAGCTGCAGACTTGAATAATTCATTCTTTGTGGGTTTGTCACAACGGGCCTTTTTTAAATGGAATACTATGATTTAATATTAATATACATTTTGTTTGGTAATGTTGCTGTGGCACAGACGTACCCAGCCAAGTCAGTGAATGTTGACAGCAATGTATTAGGGTTTTCCCACAGTACAAGTGAACTTGTGTAGGTCGAGAACGCTACGTATTGTCATTAATGTGTACATGTGCTTGTGTGTGAGACAGCAGGGTGTCAGAAAGAAGGTTTAAGGGACTGCATTAGAGGAAACGACCATGACGAGGGTTGTGACCTAAACTCAGGGTGGTGGTGGTGAGGTTGCAGAAAGAAAGAATGTGTTTCTACATGAGTCTGGGTGCTCACAGCCACATGACCCATGTGTGCATGTGTGTGAGTGTACATGTGTTATCAAGAGGAAGTCATTATAACTTGGTCGGGGGGGAAACCTCCACTTCAGCTGCTATTGTTCAGCCCTTCCTGGTTGTTACAGAGGAAGGCGAGACTCCATCACTGTCACACTCTTTCTCTGCCTCACTTTCCCCTCTTTTTACTTATTACATCTATTTATGTTCATCTTTACCTATTTTTCCTGCAAAGATGAAGTTAAAATACAATTGATTCATAATGATTTAGCAATATATTGGATTTTTTCAAATCACATTTACACACGCCAACGTAGGGCCGATGAAAGTGGTTTAATGCTGCCATCTATTGTCTAAGAACGGCCATGACTGGTTATTACCACACAAAATATATACAATGTGGAATTCCAAGGTTTATTGTTACTTATTTTACAATTTCAGGTAATTCTTTAAATGTTATTCAGGCTCACTGGATATTATTATTATCATGAGTATTACTCTAATATGTAAGTACTAAAGAAAATGAAGTCAGGAGCTTATCTTGTTCTTTTATCTCCTCTGACACAAACTAGTCAAACGTGCACACATATTTTCTTCATTAAGACTTTATTAACATCGTCCTACAAGCACTTCATCGTCATATTCAGGTTCAGGTTCAGCTATATAAGACACATTACGAACATAAACATCTGAACAAAGGCCTTATATACTAAAGATTGTAATAGCCCTACAACTATCGCGGCATTAAAAAAGGCAATATCTAATAAAGTAAGTAATAAAACATACCATTCTTCTTACACATGTATTGCAAGGGAAGGAGTTCACAGACCTTTGCCTAACCTAATTGGCGCTGGAGGGAACGCTGTTTGGTTGCTTGATTGAAACGCGCACAGCTGCACGTGCATCAATCACAGCTAATTAGATCCACCTGAGGGCGACTCTCCTCCTTATAACCTCCCTGAGGAAGGTTTCATTAAGTTGTCGTCGGTGTCAGTCAAGCAGAGAGCGCGAGGCCACCATGCCTACCAAGAACGTTGTTGACGAGCGGATCTCCAAATTCAAAAACAAGGGGAAAGACCCAGCAGTAAGTTGATGTGGAATTTTCATAGGCGTACATCTTAATCCTTTAAGTGACCATGCATCTCGACCTCTTGCAGAAACTCCGAGAGAAACGCATCTCGGTGGTCGTGGAGCTTCGCAAAGCTCACAAGAATGAAAGTTTCCTGAAGAGACGAAACATAACGCTGTCGTCTCTCCCCGACGAGGAGTGTCTCTCTCCCGATTACATCTCCAACGGGATGGTCAGTTCAGAAACCTCTTCCAAGTTCGTTCTAACTAGTGGAGCCTCTAACGGTGTGTCTGTCGTTTAGGTGGCCCTTTTACCCATTGAGGATATCATTAAGGACGTGAACTCCGACCGCAAGGACTCCCAAACCCGAGGCTGTCAGGCAGCCAGGTGAACCATCAGGGGGCATTTTTTTCTTTTTATTTGTATAAACTAATTTGTTGCAGAAGTTGCAATTGCTGTGGTTCCTTTGTGCCAAAATGATTTAACTAGTTGATGAACAGAATTGGTCCAATATTCATGTAATAGTGTAACATGTATACAAGCAAAAATGACAAATTGTCTCCATTGTCAAAGTGGAGGACTGAATTGTATGTCCTAAATATATCTTTTGGACTGTTTAAAAAAACAACACCAAATTGCTGTCACCTGTGGCTTCTGGGGAATTGTAATGGCTATTTTACACTAAAACCTAGTGGGCTACTTGAATATCTCCAATGTTGCACCCATTGAAACTAATGGAAGGGTAGGTAGGTGGTAGGGCAGACTAAAGTTAACCTGTACATTTCCTCCAATCTCCCCCCTCAGGAAGCTGCTGTCTCAGGAGCGTAACCCTCCTCTGAAGGAGATCATAGATGCAGGTCTGCTGTCCCGCTTTGTGTCCTTCCTGTGTATGGATGATGAGCCGACTCTGCAGTTTGAAGCGGCTTGGGCCCTTACAAACATCGCCTCTGGAACATCTTGGCATACTCAACAGGTGTGACCACAGTATTGAACCACAAGCATGGCTAGCCTAATTATTGTGCTTTAAGCCACTTGAGTGAAATGGGTTGTTGGTTACCTTGATCATCTTGAAACTTTAACTAAATGGACTTAAGTTTTGAAGGCTTTCAGGTTTTCTTAATGGCTTGACTCTCCAACAGAACAGTGTATTTGTGTGTGTCAGGTGGTGGAACATGGGGCTGTACCAGCTTTCATCGCCTTACTCGCGTCACCAATGTTGCACATCAGTGAACAGGCTGTCTGGGCTCTTGGAAACATTGCAGGTAAAATGCTAAATGTCTTAAATCATGTCTGGGTTTGATTTAAGAATGAATGCAGTTGATAAATTTAGGATTTTATTAGCGAAATGGTTTCCGAAACTTAAGATGTTGCTCACTTTATGGACCATTAACTCTTTTATTGAGCTATGAAGTGACTCAGGCCCCTGTCTTTGAAATGTTGACATGGTGGTCTGTCTTACACTGTAACTAAAAGGATTGGTTTTGAAAAACAAATCTGTTGCACAGAATCTACATCTGTCACTGTGGCTTTCCGTACAACATCACAAAACATAACTTCTTGTTACAGGTGACGGTGCACCTTATCGAGACATCCTGATTGAGTGCGACGTTATCCCAGCCTTACTGGCCCGCATCTCCCCAGACACACCAGTAAGTCAAAACTTTATAAGAATAGCTCCAACTAGGCACTTGTCTAGTTTTACTTGAGTGACAACTTTATCAAAGGGTCAGGGGAAAATTACTTTAGGTTTAACTGCATCAAAAACCTTAATTTCCTCAAAGTTGACCTACATTTTGGA
This sequence comes from Ophiodon elongatus, assembly GCA_016806645.1. NCBI lineage: Eukaryota > Metazoa > Chordata > Actinopteri > Perciformes > Hexagrammidae > Ophiodon > Ophiodon elongatus. Next base: position 1,106,231 of record JACSYO010002143.1, read on the forward strand.
GATCTGAATCTTCATAGACTAAATTTACTCCAACCTCTCAGAAACTGGTAAAGTCTCATTTAAATAAAGTCTAAATGTTGCTGCTGTATTAGTCCTGATGTTCACAATGCTTTTATCAAAGGTTGGCTACCTGCGTAACTTGACATGGACATTGTCCAACTTGTGTCGCAATAAGAACCCATTCCCACCCTTGTCTGCAGTCCAGCGTGTAAGTAAAATCCCAGCTGTTACATGAGTATCTGAGCTTTGCCTCCAGTGCCCCAGAAGTTTCAATCCCAGACCAGAAAGGTGCCACATTACCAGCAGGATGACTAATGTGCTGTAACTGTTCTTCCTTCAGGTGCTACCTTCTCTGATCCAGTTGCTCCATCTCAGTGATAAGGACATCTTGTCTGACGCATGCTGGGCCATCTCCTACCTCTCAGATGGTGACAATGAACGTATTGATGTTGTAGTGAAAACTGGCATTGTCTCTCGGCTGGTGGAGCTAATGAGCCACCATGAGCTCCATGTCATGGTACTATGCTCTTGGATCATTCAACATGCTTTATAACTCAGACTTTAAACACTGCATGAGCTGTCAGATCTGCCATGTGCATGTGACTCTACGACTAGATTGTTACTGCCTTAGTAGTGCTGCATGTTGTGATACTAGTGACGCTGCAAATTTTGTCTGAGTGATGCACATTCACATGAAGGTTTTCCTTAAAGCTTGGTGATGGGCCAGACTCTTACAAGTGCCCCGTCACTACCTAATAGTAATCCGTTGCCTGTCTGACCGCCAGACCCCAGCTCTCCGCTCAATCGGGAACATAGTGAGTGGCTCAGACCTGCAGACCCAGGCAGCAGTTGATGCTGGAGTTTTGAAAGCCCTCCCTCAACTGATGAGGCACCCAAAGCCCAGTGTGCAAAAGGAGGCAGCGTGGGCATTGTCCAACATTGCTGCTGGGCCTTGTAGACAAATCCAACAGCTAATCACATGCGGCCTGCTCCCTCCTCTGGTGGAACAGCTCAGAAATGTGAGCTAAGTAATTACCTTCTCATCATGTTGCTGTAATGGTACATGGATTTCACTGGACAGCAATAAATGTTATGTGAGAAGTAGCTGAACAATAATTTTCTTTTTTTTTTTTTTCAGGGAGACTTCAAAACTCAAAGGGAGGCCGTGTGGGCAGTGACAAACTTCACCAGCGGGGGCACTGTGGAGCAGGTGGTCCATCTGGTGCAGAGTGGAGCCTTGGAGGCGATCATTAACCTGTTGCAGGTCAAA